>WNNJ02000508.1:0-11010 GCA_012934845.2 Pomphorhynchus laevis
TAGGCGAATTTTCTAGTACGATTTTCTTGCGGTAATATCGGTAAGTGGTTTTGTGGTGACTTTGTTTTAACTTTGTTTTAACTTTTTCTTATTTTTTCTTTTTGTTGTGTTTGACTTCTGATTGTTTCTAAGTTTCATTTTTAATAGTTTTTTAATTAAATATGGAATCGATAATGCTGTCTCCTACCAGGCTTGATAAATATATTGTTAAAGTAAACTGGCAATCCGTGATGACTAGAGATATGTTCAACCTAAATATGATAAGGCGTTTTATTAAACATAATAGTCCTATAAGACTGTTTAAACGAATTAGGTTTAGTGGTTCATATGCCATTGTATCTTTTTTTGAAGTTGATGTAAAAAACCAATTTATATCTTTTTTTGCCGATTCTACCGATTTTTCGGTTATTGACATATCCCCTAAAAGAAATGTTATCCTAAAATTTATTCCAATATTCGCCGAGCATAGTGAAATCTCAATGTTTTGCTCTGAAATTGGTGTTAAGATGCTTAAAAAGATAGCTATCTCAAACACACATTTTACAACTGTATTAGCAAAAGTAGATAACGAAAAGATATTTTTAGCAAAAAACGGCCATGCTCATTTGTTAGGACACGAAATTAAGATTGTTGAAATGGATGACAACGTATACAATAGTTTTAGGTTTCCCCAATGCTTTAGATGCCAAGAATGGGGTCATTACTCCCGTTTATGCCAGAAGAAAGTAAAGTGTGTTCACTGTGCAGAATCACACAACTCCAACACTTGTACTAATAGACACACCCATAAATGCGCAAACTGTGGGGAAGGTCACAAAGCATACAATAAATCTTGCCAACACTTCCAAAATTACATACTACCATATAACTTACAACATAATCAAGAAGTTAACTCCAACATATCATTCGCATCGGTTGCATCAAAACAACCCATTGTAACAAATGCAGATCATAATATCAACCAACACCCCTGCAAAACACCTACTAAACATAGTGATGCTAGTATGGATATGAATTCTATTAATAATCGATTAGAAAAACTATCTAAAGAAATAGAGCAAAATAAAAATTACTGTCAGAAAGAACTCAGATCAATAAACGATGAGTTGGACAATATCAATGATAAAATTATTAATCTAGGATATGGAATGGATAAAGTTGTACAAGTAGTAGAAAATCTATCAAACAATCAAACAATCTTTAGCACCCAAGTGATATCTCTCTTAAAAGAATACGGACTAGAATTTAAATGCACCACATCTTCAACGAAATGAACAATAATAAACTAGCAATCGTCTCATGGAACTGTGCTTCAGTATCAAATGCAGCTCATCTTTTAAAAGAGGGATACTTTAATGTAGTCGCTTTACAAGAAGCAAGAACACAAAGAGTTCTATCTGATGTATTCCTAGAATATAATCTATTTCACTTAAATATTAAGAACGATAGCCCATTTAACTTGGCCACCTATATTAATAAATATTTACACCCTTCTTTAATAATGTCCGGCTATAACGATTTCTTTTCATTTCAAATAATAAAAATTATTCTAAACGGTGCAGCATTTAAATTTGCAAATATATATATTAAGAGTAAGGCTAAGTCAAAAAAAGGTTTGTGGCCTAGAAAATTTGCAGATGAGATTAGAAATAAGTTTCAGTGGCTAATGGATAATAATTTGGATTTCATTATAGGTGACTACAACGATAACGGCGGAGTTAATATAATAAGATGCATTAACGATAGGTTTACAGTAGAACTTCCAAACGAATATACTTTTTTTAATCGTACAAAGAAATGGTTTTCCACTATCGACTTTGCAATTTTAAACAGAGACAGTGCTATTGACATTGAATGGCGATGTAACATTCAACCAGAAAACTCCATAATAGGTCACTGCATGGTTGTATTTGAATCTAAATCAACCAAAACATTTTTAAAGACTGTATTCGCTCCTAATTCCACCAACATTAATAATTTTAATCAGTCAGTAACATCGTACTTGTCTACCTCGTTAGATCGGTTACATTGTCATGAGTTTAAAAATCTTCTAGGTCCCCATCTGGATAGTGATAATCCAAAGTTTAAAGTTTCTCAAGTCGCCTCTGTAATAAATAATTATTTTAATATTAATTTTAACCTTTCTACTCTATATATCAATTCTGAAATTTTATCTGAAATCAATATTAATTTTTACACCATTATAAACGATGGATTTCTTTCGTTCCTTAGAAACATTAATGTAATCCACCACAAACACACCAACGACATTTCATTTCTCTTAGTGAATAATATTCTTGAAGGCATAAATAAATGCTTACTGAATGCATCCGACACCTTTTTATATAAGCAAAGATCGATAAACCGCAAATATTCAAACATCAAAATTAAAAAATTAAAAATGAAACAAAATTTACTAGATTTATGTGGAAATCTTGAGGAGGCGCATAGGATTCAGTCTTACATAGAAAGATTGCAATATAAGTTAATCCTAACCAATGAAATAAAGAAGATTAAATGTTATAAACCGTTTTCCAAAAATTGGTGGAATACAGTACATCGTAGAAAATTCAGAACTTGGAAAACGGCAGCATCCCGTTGGATCTCATCAACATCTTTTGACGAAGTCCAAGAAGCTATAAGAACAAAATTAACATCTAACGCTGAAACCTTAAATGACGAAAAGATGCTAAACAAATATCTAATTTTAGACTGTATTAATACATCAGTAGGCATCGATATATCCTATAAGGATATACTAGACGCATTTCCTAGTAATTCGAAAGTTTCAAGCAATGGAATGTCATGTCCTCCGGCTGCAATAAAACTTCTAAGTTTAAAGAATAAAATAAGAATAGCCAAGCATCTAGTAAACTGCTCACTGTCGGAGTATCTAAGCATTGGATGTGGTAAAATGATAATTTTACCGAAAAATAAATTTATCAATAATATAAAAGATATCCGTCCAATTACAATTTCCAACCCATTACTAACGGCAGTTGAAAGAGCTTTGGCAATAAAAGTCTCGCAATTTTATGAACGAAACAATCTAATTAACAATAATATCTTCGGTTTTAGGAAAGGAAAAAGCACAGTTGGTGCGGTACGGGATTTACAGATGTTCATTAATAAATATAATTGTCCGTGGATACTATATTCCCTTGATATTTCAGGAGCTTTTGATAATATATCTCAAGCAGAAATTTTAAAAACATTGATAAGGGATAAAGTTCCAAGTAACATAATTAAACGAATATGGGCTTGTCTCAAAGCAAGATATTTTTACATTGATGGACATAAAGATACAAAATATTACCTCAAGCAAGGTGTGCCGCAAGGATCTCCATTAAGTCCGATACTTTATGTAATTACCACTAGACATATTTTAAACAATCTATGTGATAAACTCGTGCATGGAGTCATCTACGCTGACGACATTTCTTTGGTCTTTCTGAGAACCAAAAAGATGGCGTCAAAGGAGAAGTGTATGGAAAAATGCAAGATCGTCATTGACAAAATAAAACGTCGCCTGGCACGCTTAGGTTTAAATTTTAACATGAATAAATTTAAATACATTACCGGAAAATTCAAACACAAACGTGAGTTTACACGATTTGATGTAACAACTAACGGAAAACATTGCAGGACGGTAAAAATATTAGGATCGACTTTCACACCATCATTGTCAAAAAAGCCAGATATGAACAAACTCAGAAAAATCATTAAAAAAGGTATATCAGTTTTTCACAGAGCCTTGAAACTTAATATATCATTAAGTAAATCATGCATTGTTTTAAATACATTTATTCTGTCTGGTTTATACTTCTATTCTAGAAATAGGCCGCCTGAACAACGACAAACCTATCTAGACTTAGTTATGACGATGTTAAAAACAAACAAGAACACCAGTAGTTGCATGCATAAAAACATGTTAACAAAATATATCAATTTTTATTATAGAAAAATTATAAATGGTTTATGAAATCAAAAAAAAACACTTTAAATACTGAGAATACATTTTATTTTTCAGATAAATCATTTCTGTCATCATTGCAGATTATAATTTTATTTTTTGTAATAATTTTAATTATTATTTGTGTTTATGTACATTGTTAATTGGAATGCTACTATGGAAGAATCCGCGACAATAATATGAAGAAAACGAACAGAAGACACAATGCAAGGCAAACAATTTCTGAGAACCATGGATTTGACACAAAACAATTCATATGTTTCTGTTTCGAATGTTTTCTACTTTTTCAAATAAATTGTGTGAATGAATGAAATGAAAATGTTGAGATCATACTCATAGCGATCATTTCTATAGTATGTTTCTCCCATCGCGTTTGATTTAATCTGCGCGACAGCACCCCGTGATGATGAGGAATTGCGATTCTGCTATCGGTGACTCACGATTGCTATTATTAGCAAATCGCTGGATGATCGTAGCTACCTTCGGGTAGTTTGCGGATATCGCATTCTGAGCGGAATTATTAATAAATAATTTTGATATAACAAGAGTCGACAAAAAGACAATCATTTGAAGATCCTTTACATTATACGTTATTGTGTTAACTCCGATATGTAGGAAAAACATCAAATGTTAAAAACTAGGTTTAGGCAACACATATATAATATACAGCATAATAGTCAAACTATATTTCATAATTTTAATATCATAGGACATGACATTAAAAATTGTAAATTTATTTTAGAATATATTATCGAAAAAAACATTTCAATATTAAATTAAAAACTATTTAAAAATGAAATTTTTGGATTAGAACGCTTAATATAAAAAGTTTATTGTAAAAAGTTTTAAATAGTTTATTGTTTTATTTGTTATGCTGAAAAAAGCTCAAGTTCATTAACGATAAACATTTGGAAAACTTATATTAGTGAATATAATATAGCGGGACTTTTAAATAATTCTAAAAGTAAAGAAATAATAGGTTTAGATTTAATTAAATATATTCCTAAAATAAGGTATAAACTCCTACCATCATTAGGACGATTACCACCATTTGTAATTATAATAAAGAATTAAAATCAATAGGTAACGATAATATTAGAAACATAATGACTTAAATGATTACTTTATTAATAGTGAAAGCTCGAATATATCTAAGATAAACATCTGGAAAGATTATATATTTGATAAAATTAAAAATAAAATGAAAATAACAAACAATTATAAAAGGAAAGATCAAATTAATAAAGATATGTATAAAGAACTTACTAAATTAAAGGATAACTATATAATAACAACTATTGATAAAGCTAGTAATAACTTTGTCTTCATATGCAAAAAGCTTTATTATGATATACTAATGAAAGAGGTTAATTCTAATGATTTAAATGTAAATCCAACATATGAACGTAGTGAGTTGAGTTTAGAAACAATTATTACAAGTCACTGTTCTATAATGGATAAAAAGGGTATAAAGGTTGAATTAGATAATAAAACTATACCTATATTATATTGGAATTCAAAATTACATAAAAATCCAATAAAACCTAGGTTCATATGTAGGGCGTTTAAATGTGCATTAAAACCATTTTCTGTTTATATGAATAAAATACTTAAAGTAATTAAAGCACATTTTAACGTTTAATTAAAGATTTATAAAGATAATAAAGATTATTTATTAATAATCTTTATTTTAAAGATTATTAAAAAACCACAATACCTCTTTAAGATTATATTCAACCTGCTTCAATTGTATTTGTTTCTGCTTAAGTTCGTTCATAATTCCGGTCAGATCTGAATTTAAGTTTTGTAAAGTAATCTAAATTAAAAGTTATTTTTCATCATATCATGCGTTTTTACATGTTATTCGATAAAATATAAAAATTATAAAATATAATTTATTCATATAATATAATTTATAATTTATTTATGATTCAAATTATAATTTATTCCTCTCTCGCAACGTGCGATGAGGTTAAAAATAAACACTTGTAAAATCAAATTTCGGAAAGAATAGTGTCAGAATGCCAAAATGTTTATCGAATTGGTCTATTGAGCTCGTGTAAGGACATCACATGTATGCGTGGGCATTGGTGCACATGTAAAAGGCTGCTACAAGTCTCATTACAAAATTTCCATCTACCGTACTATTCGTACGTGGATGGCAAATTAAGAGATTCTTACAAAACTCAAATTATAACCGCCCGTCGAAATTCTAATGATAAATAGCCTTTTTCGGATTTTCTCTCCATAAGCTTGAAATAAGGAAATAATTTCACTGTTAAATATTTAAATTTAAAAGCAAAAGTTGAATTCGATTTGGTACTAACGGAGAGTGATGTCACAATTTGTGGTACACTTTTTAAAATATAAAACTGCTTAGATAAAGCAAATTGGGAAATAGAGAAGTATTTTTTAAAATCAATATGAGATAATTAATGAATATTAAACAAATATTTTATAGAAAACAAAAATCTGGAAATAATAATGATGCTCTTTAAAACATAATTTTATTCTTCTTCTTTTTCTTTAGCGTCTTTCCCGTGTAAGGACGGGGTCCGCTGCTTTTGAGAGTTGCCTCACTTGGCTTTATCAAGGGCGTCTTTGGTTTTTAGTCAAATACTTATCAAATCATGACGTATGACGTCCATTCAACGGAGTTTCAACCTTCCTATCGGACGCTTTCCATCCACTGTCACCGCCATGGACTTATTTGATGATTTGTGTTTGCTTGAGCGGATAACGTTGCCGTACCATTGTAGTCGCCTTGCGCGAAATTTTTCTATTATCGGAACTACGCCAAACTGATTCCGTTCCGGACATGATCCTTTAAGGTTTTTCCTGCTGTCCATTGGAACATGTTTGTCTCCATTTCGGCAACTTCGCGTTTTTCATATTTTGATATCGACCAACATTCAGCATCGTAAGCACCATGGGTCGTATTACAGTTTTGTAAATTTTCGACTTCAGTCGTTCTTTTATCCTTGGATCGCAGAGAATACCTGTAACTGACCTCCACTTCATGAAAAACAATTTGTTAATAAAAACATAATAAAAACTTCGCTTCACAATTTTATTAAATTGTGTTTATTTAAAACACAATTTTATTCTTAATTATATTTTTAGCAGTTATTGAAAATATCACCGGGACATACAAAATTATCAATATCTCGCAATATTAAGTTGTAAGATCAAATAAATTACGGGATCAGTTATCCAATATTTAATTGGATAAAAAGGATTCAAATTAACGGATGCAAATAGAAGTTACCTCCTTTTGATTAATTTCTTGATAATATATATCCTGCCAATTTTTGGTAGTTTGCTTTGATGATACTAAGTTTGACCATCGTTGTAATGTGTCATTTACAATCCAAGTTAGCTCTCTAGATGAGTCATATTCTATGCGTGATATATGATCACACTCTAGCTGACTAAAATAATTTGAAACTTAAATTTCTATTAACTTATTAATCAAAAATATTAAAGGAGACAAAAATCGAATTAAGTTGTTTAAATTAAACAATCGATTAATTAATGTGAGATTTTTTATAAAAGATTTAAAATTAGCAATAAAAATATACATTTGAGGTATCAACTAAAATTTGTTAAAAGTTTTAAAATACTTATCATATTTGTTCATTTTAAAAGTATTGGATACGGTTTTATTTATGATATTTTAAACCTAAACTATTTGCCAAAATCTATTTAAAATAAATATTACCAAAAAAATGTATTATTTATATTTTATAATTGTTTTTCGTTTACAAATACAGGAAAAATGTTACATATAGCAAAATAAAAACTGAGAAATCGAATTTTAAAGTTTATAAGAAATAATAATGTCAACAAAAGAGTTAAATAAATGACTTTATAAACAGTGATTTTTAACGTATTTGTTAATATTTTATATTTTTTGTCAGTTCTATTTCACCCGATAATCGACATTTAGTGAACTTAAATAAGCCCCTTTATTATATCTATACCATTATAAGTTGACCAGAAAAATAGGTTATAAATATCTTAGTGAATGAATAATATTTTGGGTAAGGCCTATATAATTTAACAAAACATTTACTAAGTTTAATGAGCATTTTGATAAAACTAATAGTTTTTTACATTTTCAAAATTCGAAAATTTGGAAAGAAACAGATTTATTTCGTGATAAAATAATAGCATTCTAGTAATTTTTTAAAGCGAGTAAGATGCATAGCATTCTAGTAAGTTATGGTAAAATCAGTAACGTAATCATACTGACAATAGGGAAATGATCTATAACCATAAGTGGCGGTTCCTTTTGATGCCGAATTGTATGATATTTTAGAAAATATGAATTTCCTCTTTGGAAAAAGAGCCGATATATTTAAAGAAAGCGATATAAGAGCAGATATTCCCCCACTGTTATGTTGACTTGAGGGATAATAGCCGATACCTGATGACAAAGCAGTTCCTACTGATAACCACTCGTCTTTATTCGAATAAATCATATATTATTATATGATATATATAATATATCATATATTATATATATTATTATATTATTATATATTATTCAATTCTTCAAAGAAATTGATTTTTTATAAACATCCGAATTATATTTCACCATAGCATCTTATTTACTTATTATTTTACCTCCTGATGACCTCTAATCCTTATTCTGATACATCGTCTATTATTTATTAGTCAATTCATAAAAATGACTTTTATTTTAAATTTTAATTTTAATTTTTAAACTTGGTATAAATATATATTCTATAAAAATTATTAATTATTTATAATTATTGATTATTATTTAATTATTTTAATTTTCGTCTATTTAAACTTTTAGTACAGTAACCGTGCCGATCTGACCATAATTCACCATAGCACCTCGTCTTTATTCGAATAAATCATATATTATTTATTATTCAATTCTTCAAAGAAATTGATTTTTTATAAACATCCGAATTATATTTCACCATAGCATAATAATCGTAATTATAATATCTTAAGTTTAAATTTTTATTTTTAAATTTTTAGTGCAAAACACACAGGGTTTTTAAAATTCAAAAGATGATGCCAGCATCATTTAAAAAATTAAATAATATTATTATCAGATATTATTTATTTGAAATAATTCAATTCCAAATAAATTAAAAATATTAGCATATTTTTATATATAAAATAATATATTTTGTATTAGAATAGGATACACTAGAAAATCGAATTTCATCATAGGAAATACGTATTTAGCATTTATTCTTCCCTATGTTATAATTGTTAAAAAGAGCCGAAACCTAATAAAATAGCAGTTATCCCTGGTAATCTCTAATCATAACTCCGATGCATCTATACGATGCATCGGAAATAATGTTCCTAATTACTCTAACAACTACGGTCTCCGATCCTTCATCATCGCCGCTCCACTCACCTAGAATCAGCTCCCACTCGACGTCCGCCGTGCTCCCTCCTTTATTACATTCAAATGACGCCTTCGTACTCACCTCCTCAAAATATGATTTAGATTTTTGTTGTTGTGATCATGTAAGCGTGCGACGGCACGCATTTGCCACGTAAAAATATATATTTTAATTAGTCATGAATTATGATTTTATGAATTTTAGTCAATTCATTACAATTGATTTTTTTTAATTCTTATTTTAAAATCAAAATTATATAAAATCTCAAGTTTAAATTTTTATTTTCAAATTTACATAAGCTAAACACACAGTATTTTTAAATTCACACGATAGCAGCATCATCTAATATTATTTATTTGAAATTATTCAATTCCAAATAAATTCAAAATATTGGCATATTTTTATAAATTATCCCTATATAAACTTATTACAATTTAAGTTTTAAATTGTAACCTTAAGAAAATTACATCAGATGAAATACATCGTTAGTATGTATTTGACCCGCCGCTATGTTGGGTCTAGGAATACGACCCGATACCTGATAACATAACAGTTCCTACTGATAACCACTCGTCATTTTACGAATACATCAAATATTATATATTAGTCAATTCTTTATAATATTGATTTTTTTTTAAATATCCGAATTATATGAAATCTAAAGATTAAAATATTTATTTTTAAATCTATACGAAATACGTAGATTCAGTTAACTGATCTGATTTAGTTTTTAAATATTTAGACAATAATACAATTAATCTCTTTATATTGAATTGTTTCCAATTAATCAATTGATATTGAATTAGTGAACCAATCATATATTAGATTAATGTAAAATAAACAGGAAATATAAATTGTAGCAGAAAAATAGAAAATGAATTTTCTTAGTGAATTATCCCGCTGCTATGTTGGGACGAATAATAAGGGCCAAAACCTAATACCATAGCAGTTCCCCCTGATGACTTCTGATCCTTATTCTGATATATTATATGTTATTCATTAGTCAATTCATAAAAATTGAATTTTATTTTAAATGCCAACTTTAAATTTTAACTTGATATTAATTATACAAAATCTTATAAGAATTATTTATAATTATTTATAATTTAATTATTAATTTTAATTTATTTTAATTTATTTATTTTTATTTATAAAAAATAAATTATTAATATATCGTCTGTTATTTATTAGTTAATAAATAGAAGTTGGTTTTTATTGATGCTATATGTGTATTTAATTCTAGCAATTTTTATTCAATAAGCGAACAAATTTATCCAGGTAGCCTCATTCTTAATAAAACCAATATTAATGATAAAGAAGGTATATATCTAGATATGAACATTAAATTAACATTAACTAAAACTACTATTAATTTATATCGTAAAGATGACATATTTAAATTTACAAGAAACATATTTTTGCATGAGCATTCATGCATACCATATAATAAAAAATATAATACATTAAATAATGACTTTTATTTTAAATTTCAATTTTTCATTTTAACTTGATTTAAATTATAAAGAATCTTATAACAATTATTTATCTTAAATTAGCAGGGTTCAATTAGTGTAACAATTATAATCATATAATTTTAATAATATAAAAACGATAATATTATTAAAGTGATTTAATAACGAG
>WNNJ02000509.1:0-17758 GCA_012934845.2 Pomphorhynchus laevis
TCCAATTTTATCCACATATTTATATGGATAAAACATATTCATATTTACATTAATTAATGTTTTAATTTTTGTTGGATAGGCGTTATAGATCTTATAACATATATATGTATATATTTTTCCAAATATAAGATTAATTAATTTTTCTGAATAAAGGATTAATTAGTTTTTCTAATGCTATTTTTCTAATAGCTACTAAATCTAGATTTGTATAAAGAGTACTAAAATCGTACGTATTTATATTATGAAAATTTATTCATTTTGTGTGTTCTAAAAATTCTTTTAGAGAATTAATACTGAAATAGTGTTTTATACCAGTATTAATTTCGATTACCCTACAATATTTTTTGAAGTGTGCTTTAATTACTTTAAGTATTTTATTCGTATAAACAAAAAGTGGTTTGAATGTACATTTAAAAACACTACATATGAACCTAGGTTTTATTGGATTTTTATGTAATTTTGGATTCCTAATATAATATAGGTATAGTTTTATTATCTAATTCAACCTTTATACCCTTTTTATCCATTATAGAACAGTGACTTGTAATAATTGTTTCAAAACTCAACCCACTACGTTCATATGTTGGATTTACATTTAAATCATTATAATTAACTTCTTTCATCAGTATATCATAATAAAGCTTTTTGCATATGAAGACAAAGTTATTACTAGCTTTATCAATAGTTGCTATTATATAGTTATGCTTTAATTTAGTAAGTTCTGTATGCATATATTTATTAATTTGATCTTTCATTTTATAATTGTTTGTTATTTACATTTTTTCTCTTATTTAATCTAATATATTAGTTTTTACAATTTTTTTACAATTTTATTTGAGATATAAAATAACATTCAATATTCTTTATTATAACTAACTACTTACACACTCAAACACAAGTTGAACCAGTATAACTACTTACAACGATTATTTGGCAATCCGATTACTGGCATACCGTTCGGCTTTTTGAACTTATCTTCTCAGTTAAATTCAATCGAGGCGATGATAATTTTCCCTCGGTAAGCAACTAACGAAGCCGTACACCCAGGGTACGTCCAGGGGTTCGAAGGCTAACTTTACGAAGTGCGATTATTTTTCCTCTGTAAGCAACCAGCGAAGCCGTACGCCCAATGTAGGTCTCGGGATCCGCAGTCTAACTTTATTTCCTGACAACATATTCCCACTCTCATGCCAAAAGGGAAACCCAGTGACACATCGCAGTGTTGTAACTGCAACGGCTCCGCCGCACGCTGTAAACGTTGTAAGTGCGCAAAATCAGGGGCCTCGTTTCGGGACTGCCTAGCCAAAAGTTGTACAAATCGAGCAATTCTTACGACAGTTGACTCTTTTAGTTTGAATCGTCAACTTTTACAATCGGCTGCATCTCACAACGCTGAACAACCGACTGATAACACAACTACCAATTGTACAGATGGGTCATCCTTAAATTTTGCACGTATAAATGAACGTGATGGACATTTAAGGGATCTCCTATCGAACAAGTGCTATCAATAAGTCATCAAGTGGAAACCTAATTTGATGGTACTCCCGAGGAGCAAATCCAGTTCTGATTTTATTAATTTGCTTGCAGAACTAAATAGCGATTGTGTATTCAATCCATTGCAAATGGATAATAAACTGAAGTTATCTAGAATCATGTGTTAACTAATTCTTCAAAAGGGGCAAAGTCGCAAAACTAGTACACAGAGAAAGCTTATAGAGCGTCGCATATCGTTATGGAGGGCTGGAAGAATGGTTGATCTCTTGGATGAGGCTAGAGTGATTCAAAACTTACAGAGGCAACACAATTCATCCGTCAAGAAGGCTTAATCCATATGGATCAGATCATTCATTTAATTGATGAACATTCGCGAAATAACTACAGCAGTACAGTTGTTATCGAACCCAAGCAAATCGAATGGGATATTATGTCTCGAAAATATAATCGGATCACAAAATATTCGTAAGAAACTATTGAGTCTCCATCCCAATTCTTCCAAATTGGCAGAGGAAGATCGTCTCATTGAGCCACTTTCGAATGTTGTTGATCATCATCCAGCAAGCTTTGATGACATCTCAGTCAAATATATAAAAGCTGACGCAAGGCGTACACATGGAGCAGCGGGTCCCTCAGGTACTGATGCTCAATTATAGAAAATATTGATTTGCTCGTTTGGACAACCAAAAGATCGACTCGCTACAGCGATAGCAGAATTTGCCATAATGCTCGCGACGAGGAACAAGACCGCTGGATCTCTAAATGCTTTTAAAGCAAGTTGACTAGTTCCATTGGATAAGTGCGGGCGTGAGACCAATTGGCATTGGGGCAGTATCTAGACGTATTATTGGAGACATCATCTCGTCAAGAGTATGCAAAGATTTGCAGGCAGTTGCCTGCTGTTATTAACTATGTTATGGTCAGAAGAGTGGAGTTGAAACGGCGATACATTCTGTACGCGATGCATTCGAACGGGATTCTAAGAATTGTGATCTACAGTTGGACGCTGAAAATGCTTTTAACAGATTGTACAGGAAATTAGCTCTTCGTAACGTAGAATATGTATGTCCTTGGTTTTCAGTGTTTCTAAAAATGTGTACGGTACCTCGAGTACATTATCGGTTGATGGAGACATAAAATATTCAAAAGAAGGATTCACGCAAGGCGATCTGGTATTTATAATGGCTTTTGCTGCTGCATCTATACCCTTGATCAATAGGTTACAATCAGTGAATCCAAAACACTTTAAAAAACTAACCGCAAGCAGATTAAAAAAAAACACTTTTAAAAATTCAATTGTTCAAAAAGCGGGTTGTCAAATAATGACAAAAAAACCTCAATAACCAGTTTAATTCTAAAAATTAACAAATCAGTTTTTCTTTTTGGAATAATTTGAGTAATTAGAAACATTAAATTAATGTATAAACAATTAGTTGTCTAAAGTAATGGACACGCTGTTGGTTTTGACAGGATTACAGTTTTCGAGTATATTGTCAAACTAAGAAAGGTGTAGAAAACTCATGTGTGCCAAATTTACTAACTTTTGAAAACATTATCTTAAAACTTGTACTACAATGTGATAGTGAACAGCGAAAGAATAAAAACCATTTTCAAAATTCAATTGTTAAATAAAATTCTTTCAACTCGAACTACAGAATTTTATTAATTCTAGATTAACTCCCAGTATGTGCATATGATAAAGAAAGATGATTAACAAATGCTTAACGAATTTAGATAACGTTATCAGAACATACCGCATGAGCTCTTCATCGCTGTAAGGACAATTTCTAGTTGTAATACCACATATACTAGTAATGTGAACTTGTCTAAAAAGAATCAACATTATTTATGAATTATCCGTTATTGTAATAAACAGCTTTCACGCTTTAATTAAGTAATTTTAAACATAATCCCATCATATTATACATCTGATAGATGTAAAATGGTTTCAATAAAAGGAACTTTCATGTAATTAATAAGAATTTTTAATAATTCCGAATTAAAATTTTATTTAAGATTTAAATATTTTCATTTGGTCGGCTTCATAAATTATCCTCGTGTGAATTCTTTAATCCTAGATGCAGCACTGTACACTACAATCAGCGTAGGTGGACCTCATCAGCAGTGAGCCTACGCCTACCTTTCGTGTTTCGGTCCTTTAATGATCTGCTGAAATTTTCCTCTGCTGCCTTACTGTAAAAACAAACGATACAGTTTGTAAGGAAAACATTTCCACTTGTGCAAACTGTACGTTGTTTCCGTCTTTTGTAACAAAAAGACGGAGATAGCACTACAGTTGCCGGAAACAACCGACAATCTGTCTTTTGAATCTTCTTGACAGGAAACCGGAATCTGCCAGGTTAATAGAATGAATAATTGCATACACGAGCGAGTATCATCATTTGGTCGGCTTCATCAATTATCCTCGTGTGAATTCTTTAATCCTAGATGCAGCACTGTACACTACAATCAGCGTAGGTGGACCTCATCAGCAGTGAGCCTACGCCTACCTTTCGTGTTTCGGTCCTTTAATGATCTGCTGAAATTTTCCTCTGCTGCCTTTCTGTAAAAACAAACGATACAGTTTGTAAGGAAAACATTTCCACTTGTGCAAACTGTACGTTGTTTCCGTCTTTTGTAACAAAAAAGACGGAGATAGCACTACAGTTGCCGGAAACAACCGACAATCTGTCTTTTGAATCTTCTTGACAGGAAACCGGAATCTGCCAGGTTAATAGAATGAATAATTGCATACACGAGCGAGTATCATCATTTGGTCGGCTTCATCAATTATCCTCGTGTGAATTCTTTAATCCTAGATGCAGCACTGTACACTACAATCAGCGTAGGTGGACCTCATCAGCAGTGAGCCTACGCCTACCTTTCGTGTTTCGGTCCTTTAATGATCTGCTGAAATTTTCCTCTGCTGCCTTACTGTAAAAACAAACGATACAGTTTGTAAGGAAAACATTTCCACTTGTGCAAACTGTACGTTGTTTCCGTCTTTTGTAACAAAAAAAGACGGAGATAGCACTACAGTTGCCGGAAACAACCGACAATCTGTCTTTTGAATCTTCTTGACAGGAAACCGGAATCTGCCAGGTTAATAGAATGAATAATTGCATACACGAGCGAGTATCTTCATTTGGTCGGCTTCATAAATTATCCTCGAGTAGAAGCATATTCTGCTTCTACCCCAGTTACACGAGGTAACTGGGGAGCTACAGTATGCCAGCCATGAGTAACCGCCATCAGAATGGTTACTACCCGGCGAAGGAATATCTGAAACCAGTCTTTAGCAACATAAACACTGATTTCTTCCCCCCCCGGCATGGCTTTCAGTACCGTTAGATACGCTTCCAACTCATGGGTATCTCTTTGATTGGCCCGAGAATTCGCTATTGCCGTTTCGAGGTCTTTATTTGAACTTGTTGTTTACTCCCTATAGGAGTTACAGTCTTTGGAATTATTATTTCTTCCTTGTGATAAGTTAACCACTTTTTTGCTTGGTTAACTACAACTGAACAAGTTTGTTTACTTTTCTAAAAAGCAATCTAGTGAGGACTCGAATTTACTTACAAATTTGGTCCATAAATGGCTACTTGTATATTCATACATTAGTCTAGCACTTTCTTACCTAAGCAGGTAAAATGTGTTTTTTCCTTGTTGCAGGGAAATCATCTAACTTGTCTAATATATATTCGTCTATTGAAAAAATCGATTTTACTTTACTCTGTACTACGTTTGAATTGATCCTTTGCAAATCTTCATTTTCTTTTACAATTCCACTTGCAATCTTCTATTGCCCAGGTTAATCTTACCCTTCTTGCCTATTTTTCAATGAACTCGTTGATCTACTATGAAACCGTTTACTTTCTTCCTTACCTATAATTGTCCTTGGTAATTTCAACATCCGTATCCATCGATCTTCTGATGCAGATTCCGTAATACTTTTCAGTTTTCTGTCCGACTTTAGCTTTCATTTACTAACAAACCTCCCACCCGTATTCTTGATGGCGCTCATGATAGAAGCGCTTTTCCCAACAGCCTCATTCCATTCTCTTCCTCTACAATCTCAGATCGTGGTTTTTTTTGATCATTTTCTCATAACTATCCGGTTCACTCCTGTTCGCACATCTTTTACTTTCAGTCGACCATGGCAACTACTCGACCTTACTCTCTTGTGTTTCGATATCATTGATTCTCTTCTCTTCTCTTATCGCATTTTGAAACGTTTTTGACAGCTTAACGTCTATGCACACTTTTTACCAATGGTCTCTCTAACATCCACGATTCTATTTTACTTGCCAGCCCCGAATTCTTAAACGCTCCTCGTGTGCCCCTTGATTTGACTCTGACTGTAAAACTTTTACGCACATTCTACGTCCTTATTTTTGAGTACTTTTTCTTTTTTCAAACGTGATCACACTTACATCTCTAGTCAACGTGGTCTTTACTTATATCTTCGACGCTCCAATCATTCTCTTTTTCGTGATAATGTAAACTTTTTTTGTGAAATCAAGATCGCAAAATTGTCTGATCAAAAGTATACTCGGAGAACCCTTAATTCTCTTCTTTCTCGCATTTCTTGTGTTCACTACATCGATCCCTACAAGTTCTTTTTTAAGTGAAAAATCACTCTGATCATCTCTTCTATCCATGTAAATCATCAATCCTCGTCTTGCTCATCATGCAAATTTCTTTTTGAGTTATTCCATCTTCTTCCTGTTTCTTCTAGCGAAGTCTCTAAGTTTCTCTTCTCTCTATGCCAATACATCTTCGCCTGCCGACCCTATCCTTACATATGTACTATAATATATTCAAAATGTGTGTGAACATTGACAAACTCTTTGATTTGATAAGCACGCACCGTTTAACAGCTACGAACACTAGCTTTCAGAACCGGAAATGGCACCTTGTAACGTGGAGATATCCTAACGGTAAGGGTTGCAACCAAATCGACTAGATTCTGGTTTGCATACAGTGTAGAAAGCCCATTAGGGAAATTGATATGATGACTGACCACTCACTGGTAATACTGGATTTTGAAGCGACATTTAAACCTAAGTCATCAAGGTCAAAGTTAATTCAACCGGATGTAGGACTACTAGAAATTGATTGTATAGGTAGGAAATACATTGATAGTATATCGCACAAGCTTAATTCTAAATTTATGCCACTCCCGGATGGAAACAAGAATGTTCGTCTTATCGGTGAACGATGGTCAACACTCAAGAATGCGCTATATTCTTCAGCTCACGATCTTCTTCCTTTCCTCAAAAAGCCTAGAAACGACTGGATAAGTAAAACATCTATTATGATCTCCGAACAGAGAAAGTCAAGCATGGCTGCAGGAAATATCAAGTTGACGACAATTCTTACTCGCAAATAACACGCCAGTATCCGTCATGATAAAGAGATATATTGGCTAGAAATTGCAAACTAAGCCCAAAAGTCAGCTAATAATGGTAATGCGTATAAGTTCTTCAGTTTCCATAGAAGATTCTACACACCTAAATACTTACAACAACCTTACGACAACATTCGACAACATTTGACAACCTTACGAAAACCATACGACGCCGTACTGCCGTGGAATTTAACAGTTGTGAAGGCTGTTCCGTAATACGATGAGATTGCTTACATAGTTACTGAAATTTCTGACTATTAATCAAACCTACTTCAGAGTAGCTTCCGCGTGTGAGTTACTTCATAACTTAAGCGCAACATAATATCAATTTCTGGACTTACAATTTGCTTATCACATTTAAAAGCCGTCGGTTTTTAAATGATTGCTTACACGGTTATAAACAAATTCATATTCTATAAAGCTTAAAAACAAGTCAGCTATAATTGGGCTACCATTACCACCCATTGGAACACCTTTTACTTGTCTATATAGATGTCCCTACTTTTAAATAATTTTGATTTATCAAAATATGTAAGGATTCTATTAATTCAACCTTATCCAAATATTTATATTTACTTGATGTTAGCTGATTTGTTAGCTCAGTTAGCTGATTTGATTAATTCATTGACAAGTTTCTAAATTAAGAAAAATACGAAATATTGAGATAGTATTTACATTACAGATTACTGCGTACCCAAGCTCCGGAACGCAAGTTTCGAAACTGCCAGATTGAAATTTGTTTTATGATGCGATATACGACAGTAAAATTTTCAATCTAAACAAATTTGCATGGCACATATCTAATACATATTGTTAATTAAATTGTTTAAATTTTTGTAATTAATTATTTTTTGTACTATATGAGTAAGAGCACACATTGTTTTCGTATAAATCGTGATCAAAATGAAACGCTTACCAAAAAATTGTTTGTTCTTTTATAAACTGTTAGATCACTAATAATAAATATGGATTTTTTATCAAAACGATAGTGATACCAATCCGCGCGAATTTTTTTGTCATTTATGGCCAGACGCCGAATAAAGAAGCAACCACTGCTTGATGCCGTTTCGTCATCACAACGACTCATCAGTGATTCGTTGATGAATCATCAGTGGATTCGTTGATCATCTGCTAGTCCTCCTCTGCATCCAGCAGTAGGAGGGAACTGGCACTGATGAGTCATAGTGATAACGAAATAGCATCTAGCAGTGTTTTTCGTTGCTCTTCCGCGTCTAGTTAGAGTGACTAACATAAATTTTCGCGAATTGGTATCACTCTCGTTTTGAGATATTAATAAAAAAAGTTTACCGATATAAAGCTACTTTGCGCGAGCATTTGCCAATGCTCTTGCTTATGACATTTTTTGTGAAGCGGAAGTAATGGTCTAGCACTCAATGATTATGTTACTAAAAGTTTTCTATTAGACCATTCAAATGATTCGTTGATTGCCGTCTGCTAGTCCTCTTCTGCTTCACGCAGTAGGAGTGAACTGGAAGTGATGAGTCATAGTAATGACGAAATAGCATCTAGCAGTGTTTTTCGTCGTTCCTCCGCGACTGGCTAAAAATGAATAACCATGAATTTTCTGTGTTTGAATATATCAAGTGAAAATATACATAGTTGTTCAGTAGAAACTTAAATTATAGAACATTTTGGGACTTGGAGATTCATTTGATATTTGATAATCTGCATTGAAATAACACTATAACTTTTAATACTTGATAACTTCATATATTTTTCACATATCTTAAACACCAGAATTTTTAAATATTTAATAAAAAAAGTAATGCTTTTAGTATTTGTAAAATTAATTAGGAATGTTTTTAGTATTTATAAAATTATTAGGAATGTTTTAATTATGTCTTTATTATGTTAAGCGAATGCTTCATGCGTGATCTAAAATTATAAACATTTATATTATGCAAGATTAATTAACAAATTGAACATCATTTTTAATGAGTCAGAATCGTCGCATTTGTAAAATTAATCTGCAAATTATAGTTTAGCTGTTAGCATGTTATTGTGCACTTGGATCTCGAAATCTACTTTATAAAGATTGCCTAACATTACTGAATAGATCATATTATTTAATTGCTTAAATGCAAAGCAGAGTAATTAAATTGTAACTAATAAAAATAAAACATCAAACCAGTTGTATTTCTAACAAATTTTACGTTTTTGAAATTTATATTTACTAACCTTATGCAATTTTTATTAACTGACATTTTTAATAATTATAGATTAAATTATGCCTTATACAAAATTGTTAAAATTGTTAAAGTGTATTTAGAGCTAAGGAATGCAAAGCGTAGTATTACAATCTGTATAGAACAAACATTTTAAGAGCTTGAACACACAGTAAGCAGCTGAGCTTTAATGCTAGTCCGATGAAGATGTTTTTGTCTATTGGACATGACAGAGGACAAACAGAAATTAAAGAAAATAAAATGTAAATACATTTGAAAATTAAAATGTATCCTAATGTGTTTTTGTTGTATTCATTTAAATCAAGTATAATGATGTATTTAAAAATTTTCCTAAATTTCACAAAAACAAATGATAGGCTAAGTTGTATGATAGACAGTTATTGTAATACAAAATACTACAATCGTACAATAAATGTTAATAATAACAATAGAAAATATACATTAACAATAAACTTCATTAATAAATGTAAAGATAACATAAATATAGCCGTACTTTTAAACAATTCTAAAAGTAAAGAAATAATAGGGTCAGATTTAAGTAAATATATTCCTAAAATAAGGTATAAACTCCTACCACCAACTGGATGAAAAATTTGTAATTATAAAAAAGAGTTAAAATCAATATATAACGATAATATTAGAAACATAATGGAAGCAGAAAGCTATTGGAAAAGTCTTAGTTTTGATAAAATAAATGAACATATATGTACCCATAATCTTGCATTTATTGAAAATTGTGAATTTAGAAAGCTGCAATCAAAATGGTATAACTATAGATTAAATAATAACAACGACAAAAATAAAATTTACAATTCATTATATGATAACTCAAATGATTACTTTAGTAAGCTGATTATTAGTGAAAGCTCTAATATATCTAAGATAAACATTTGGAAAGATTATATATTTGATAAAATTCAAAATAAAATGAAAATAACAAACAATTAAAATTTTTTCAAATTA
This sequence comes from Pomphorhynchus laevis, assembly GCA_012934845.2. NCBI lineage: Eukaryota > Metazoa > Acanthocephala > Palaeacanthocephala > Echinorhynchida > Pomphorhynchidae > Pomphorhynchus > Pomphorhynchus laevis. The sequence goes on from WNNJ02000509.1 coordinate 10,078, forward strand.
AAGATAGCTTAAATCACTACATTCATATGTTGACAAAAGAAATAAAACCTCTCCGAATAATGTCAATAATCGATAGCGTTAGACTTCATCCTCTTCGTTATCACTACTTTCAGATAGGGCCAGATCATCTAGAATATCTGAATCAACAGATCCACTGACAACTAGCCGGCCTTTTTCCGATAACATCTGTTTGTTTATAGTGGGCGTAATTATTTGATCTGTTTCACAAAAATAAGTTAATAATTCTGTTTCATAATTAAAACTTCCGTCTGATTCATGATTATCACTATTTGCGTTCGATAAACTGTCAGTTAATTTGGAATCAGATAATGTATGCACGTCATGTTTCATATAACCGAGGGTCTGTTTACTAATTTCAGTTTCTGGCTGTGAATTTATAGGTAACGATTCAGGATCATCAGCGTCGTTATTATTTGATGAATTGTGACATTGTTGCAGAAAGGTGTCAAAATGTGGCTTAATTTTGCTTGAAAGACTTTGGGGCTTTACTGTGATTGCAGAGCTCAATACTTCCAGTGTGAATTTTTCGTTTTCTTCTATAAGTACACAATCTCTGTAGGAACGCAATTTATGTGTTCCTGAAAAACGTGACGTGTATGCACTGGATCCTGGTATATTAGCTAGCGTGTCAGTTACTTCATTTGTATTGTTAAATTCAATGTATCCTGGAGCGGACTGATCAATTGACGATGAAAGAGAGTCAACTGCGAGATCAAGTGCCTGAAAGGGGTTCATTCTTCGTGTGGGATTCTCCGTTATGGGGTTAGCAATCTCGTAATAAGGTCGGTTTAACATATAAATGCTAGATAATATAGCTTTTGAATTTCCTCTTATGAGTGCTATTGATATTCGTTGAAAGAGCCGTGCAGATGCGATGCTGTATGGTATAGATGATCAAATTGATAAGGATCGGGCGATTCGTCTGATAATTTTCTCCCATTCCAAATTCCAGCCGCCGTAACACTCCAACACTGCAAGTATGATGTTATATCCCGCCTCAATCATTTTAGCACTGTACTTCATATCTATGACCGATGATGCGTACTGCGCAGCTGCGTAACCAGGCTCATAAGCTAACTGGCGAAGAAAAGATTTCTGTAGTGGATGTGTTACTGCGAAATCTATAGCATCTGAAGGATCCCCGTAGATCAGAATATCGGCTAGCCGTTTTTGTAGATTTTGGACAAGGTTGCGAACCTCGCAACCCACATGCATTCCTGCTGATTGTGCCGCCTGGAGAACGACGTCACGAATTCCATTATGACGCATTCCTGGAAAACCACCGTAGTTGCAAGTGAGTGCATGGAAGCCCTCAGATATATATACAGAACTTACTAAATTAAGGAATTACTTTATCATAACAACTATTGATAAAGCTAGTAATAACTTTGTTTTTATATGCAAAAAGCTTTATAATGATATACTAATGAAAGAGGTTAATTCTAATGATTTAAATGGAAATCCAACATATGAATGTAGTGGGTTGAGTTTTGAAACAATTATTACAAGTCACTGTTCTATGATAAATAAAAAGAATATAAAGTTTTAATCAGATAATAAAACTATACATATATTATATTAGAATCCAAAATTACAAAAAAATCCAATAAAACCTAGGTTCATATGTAGTGCGTTTAAATGTACATTAAAACCACTTTCTGTCTATATGAATAAAATACTTAAAGTAAATAAAGCTACTTTAAAAAATATTGCAAGGTAATCGAAATTAGTACTGGTATAAAACACTATTTCAGTATTAATTCTACAAAAGAATTTTTAGAACAGACAAAAGGAATAAATTTTCAAAATATAAATACATACGATTTTAGTAAGCTTTATACAAATCTAGATTTAGTAGATATTAAAGAAGCGTTAGTAAAATTAATTAATCTTATATTCGGAAAAAGATATACATATATATGTTATAATAATAACGCATATCTAAAAAATTAAACCATCAAGTAAATATAAATATATGGATAAAATTGAATTAATAGATTCCTTAAATATTTTGATAAATCAAAATTATTTAACAGTACAGGCATCTATATTTAGACAAGTAAAAGGTGTTCCAATGGGTAGTAATAGTAGCCCAATTATAGCTGACTTGTTTTTAAGCTTTACAGAATATAAATTTGTTCATAACTGTGTAAAAACTAAATCTAAAGTATATAAATATATTAAATGTATGTTTCTATACATTGATGATATATGGGAATTTAATTCTAATAATGTTTATTCAATCAATGAACCAATTTATCCAGCAAGCCTTATTCTTAACAAAACCAATATTAATGATAAAAAATGTGTATATCTAGATATGAACATTATATAAACATTAACTAAAACTACTATTAATTTATATCGTAAAGATGACATATTTAAATTTACAATAAACATTTTTTTACATAAGCATTCATGCATACAATTTAATATAAAATATAATACATAAAATAATGAAATTTTACGAATTGTAAAAATATGTAATGATATTAGCTTTATTCAAAATTATTTTAATAATTTCAAGATACATATATTAAACTAGGTTACTATAAAAAATAAAAAAACATAAAGAACAAAATAGTAAAATATATAAATCCACAAAATAATATAAAGGATAAATTTAAACTCTTAAGTGGCACATTTATATGGATGGATAATAAATAATATACTTTGTATTAGAATAAGATAATAGATAGTTTTATCAGAGGAAATACATCATAAGCATGTATTTGGCCCCGCTGCTATTTTGGGTAGAGGAGTTATAAGCCGCAATCTGATAGCAGAGCACTTCCTCCTGATGACCTCTTATTCTTATTCTGATACAAAGTTTGTTTTTTATTAGTCAATTTACAAAAATGATTTTTTTTAATTTTGATTTTTTTTAACTTGATTTAAATTATAGAAAATCTAAAAACAATTATTAATTTTATTATTTAATTATTAAATTTATATTTAGCATTATTATGTTTTGTTTATTTTATAATTATATATAGTACGTAGACTCAGTTAGCTGATTTGATTAATTCATTGACAAGTTTCTAAATTAGGAAAAATACGACATATTGAGATAGTATTTACATTACAGATTACTGCGTACCCAAGCTCCGAACGCAAGTTTCGAAACTGCCAGATTGAAATTTGTTTTATGATGCGATATACGACAGTAAAATTTTCAATCTAAACAAATTTGCATGGCACATATCTAATACATATTGTTAATTAAATTGTTTAAATTTTTGTAATTAATTATTTTTTGTACTATATGAGTAAGAGCACACATTGTTTTCGTATAAATCGTGATCAAAATGAAACGCTTACCAAAAAATTGTTTGTTCTTTTATAAACTGTTAGATCACTAATAATAAATATGGATTTTTTATCAAAACGATAGTGATACCAATCCGCGCGAATTTTTTTTGTCATTTATGGCCAGACGCCGAATAAAGACGAAACCACTGCTAGATGCCGTTTCGTCATCACTACGACTCAATCAGTGATTCGTTGATGAATCATCAGTGATTCGTTGATCATCTGCTAGTCCTCCTCTGCATCCAGCAGTAGGAAGGGAACTGGCACTGATGAGTCATAGTGATAACGAAATAGCATCTAGCAGTGTTTTTCGTTGCTCTTCCGCGTCTAGTTTACAGTGACTAACATAAATTTTCGCGAATTGGTATCACTCTCGTTTTGAGATATTAATAAAAAAAGTTTACCGATATAAAGCTACTTTGCGCGAGCATTTGCCAATGCTCTTGCTTATGACATTTTTTGTGAAGCGGAAGTAATGGTCTAGCACTCAAAGATTATGTTACTAGAAGTTTTCTATTAGACCATTCAAATGATTCGTTGATTGCCGTCTGCTAGTCCTCTTCTGCTTCACGCAGTAGGAGTGAACTGGAAGTGATGAGTTATAGTAATGACGAAATAGCATCTAGCAGTGTTTTTCGTCGTTCCTCCGCGACTGGCTAAAAATGAATAACCATGAATTTTCTGTGTTTGAATATATCAAGTGAAAATATACATAGTTGTTCAGTAGAAACTTAAATTATAGAACATTTTGGGACTTGGAGATTCATTTGATATTTGATAATCTGCATTGAAATAACACTATAACTTTTAATACTTGATAACTTCATATATTTTTCACATATCTTAAACACCAGAATTTTTAAATATTTAATAAAAAAAGTAATGCTTTTAGTATTTGTAAAATTAATTAGGAATGTTTTTAGTATTTATAAAATTATTAGGAATGTTTTAATTATGTCTTTATTATGTTAAGCGAATGCTTCATGCGTGATCTAAAATTATAAACATTTATATTATGCAAGATTAATTAACAAATTGAACATCATTTTTAATGAGTCAGAATCGTCGCATTTGTAAAATTAATCTGCAAATTATAGTTTAGCTGTTAGCATGTTATTGTGCACTTGGATCTCGAAATCTACTTTATAAAGATTGCCTAACATTACTGAATAGATCATATTATTCAATTGCTTAAATGCAAAGCAGAGTAATTAAATTGTAACTAATAAAAATAAAACATCAAACCAGTTGTATTTCTAACAAATTTTACGTTTTTGAAATTTATATTTACTAACCTTATGCAATTTTTATTAACTGACATTTTTAATAATTATAGATTAAATTATGCCTTATACAAAATTGTTAAAATTGTTAAAGTGTATTTAGAGCTAAGGAATGCAAAGCGTAGTATTACAATCTGTATAGAACAAACATTTTAAGAGCTTGAACACACAGTAAGCAGCTGAGCTTTAATGCTAGTCCGATGAAGATGTTTTTGTCTATTGGACATGACAGAGGACAAACAGAAATTAAAGAAAATAAAATGTAAATACATTTGAAAATTAAAATGTATCCTAATGTGTTTTTGTTGTATTCATTTAAATCAAGTATAATGATGTATTTAAAAATTTTCCTAAATTTCACAAAAACAAATGATAGGCTAAGTTGTATGATAGACAGTTATTGTAATACAAAATACTACAATCGTACAATAAATGTTAATAATAACAATAGAAAATATACATTAACAATAAACTTCATTAATAAATGTAAAGATAACATAAATATAGCCGTACTTTTAAACAATTCTAAAAGTAAAGAAATAATAGGGTCAGATTTAAGTAAATATATTCCTAAAATAAGGTATAAACTCCTACCACCAACTGGATGAAAAATTTGTAATTATAAAAAAGAGTTAAAATCAATATATAACGATAATATTAGAAACATAATGGAAGCAGAAAGCTATTGGAAAAGTCTTAGTTTTGATAAAATAAATGAACATATATGTACCCATAATCTTGCATTTATTGAAAATTGTGAATTTAGAAAGCTGCAATCAAAATGGTATAACTATAGATTAAATAATAACAACGACAAAAATAAAATTTACAATTCATTATATGATAACTCAAATGATTACTTTAGTAAGCTGATTATTAGTGAAAGCTCTAATATATCTAAGATAAACATTTGGAAAGATTATATATTTGATAAAATTCAAAATAAAATGAAAATAACAAACAATTAAAATTTTTTTTCAAATGTAAGATAGCTTAAATCACTACATTCATATGTTGACAAAAGAAATAAAACCTCTCCGAATAATGTCAATAATCGATAGCGTTAGACTTCATCCTCTTCGTTATCACTACTTTCAGATAGGGCCAGATCATCTAGAATATCTGAATCAACAGATCCACTGACAACTAGCCGGCCTTTTTCCGATAACATCTGTTTGTTTATAGTGGGCGTAATTATTTGATCTGTTTCACAAAAATAAGTTAATAATTCTGTTTCATAATTAAAACTTCCGTCTGATTCATGATTATCACTATTTGCGTTCGATAAACTGTCAGTTAATTTGGAATCAGATAATGTATGCACGTCATGTTTCATATAACCGAGGGTCTGTTTACTAATTTCAGTTTCTGGCTGTGAATTTATAGGTAACGATTCAGGATCATCAGCGTCGTTATTATTTGATGAATTGTGACATTGTTGCAGAAAGGTGTCAAAATGTGGCTTAATTTTGCTTGAAAGACTTTGGGGCTTTACTGTGATTGCAGAGCTCAATACTTCCAGTGTGAATTTTTCGTTTTATTCTATAAGTACACAATCTCTGTAGGAACGCAATTTATGTGTTCCTGAAAAACGTGACGTGTATGCACTGGATCCTGGTATATTAGCTAGCGTGTCAGTTACTTCATTTGTATTGTTAAATTCAATGTATCCTGGAGCGGACTGATCAATTGACGATGAAAGAGAGTCAACTGCGAGATCAAGTGCCTGAAAGGGGTTCATTCTTCGTGTGGGATTCTCCGTTATGGGGTTAGCAATCTCGTAATAAGGTCGGTTTAACATATAAATGCTAGATAATATAGCTTTTGAATTTCCTCTTATGAGTGCTATTGATATTCGTTGAAAGAGCCGTGCAGATGCGATGCTGTATGGTATAGATGATCAAATTGATAAGGATCGGGCGATTCGTCTGATAATTTTCTCCCATTCCAAATTCCAGCCGCCGTAACACTCCAACACTGCAAGTATGATGTTATATCCCGCCTCAATCGTTTTAGCACTGTACTTCATATCTATGACCGATGATGCGTACTGCGCAGCTGCGTAACCAGGCTCATAAGCTAACTGGCGAAGAAAAGATTTCTGTAGTGGATGTGTTACCGCGAAATCTATAGCATCTGAAGGATCCCCGTAGATCAGAATATTGGCTAGCCGTTATTTTGGACAAGGTTGCGAACCTCGCAACCCACATGCATTCCTGCTGATTGTGCCGCCTGGAGAACGACGTCACGAATTCCATTATGACGCATTCCTGGAAAACCACCGTAGTTGCAAGTTAGTGCATGGAAGCCCTCAGATATATATACAGAACTTACTAAATTAAGGAATTACTTTATCATAACAACTATTGATAAAGCTAGTAATAACTTTGTTTTTATATGCAAAAAGCTTTATAATGATATACTAATGAAAGAGGTTAATTCTAATGATTTAAATGGAAATCCAACATATGAATGTAGTGGGTTGAGTTTTGAAACAATTATTACAAGTCACTGTTCTATGATAAATAAAAAGAATATAAAGTTTTAATCAGATAATAAAACTATACATATATTATATTAGAATCCAAAATTACAAAAAAATCCAATAAAACCTAGGTTCATATGTAGTGCGTTTAAATGTACATTAAAACCACTTTCTGTCTATATGAATAAAATACTTAAAGTAATTAAAGCACTTTAAAAAATATTGCAAGGTAATCGAAATTAAGTACTGGTATAAAACACTATTTCAGTATTAATTCTACAAAAGAATTTTTAGAACAGACAAAAGGAATAAATTTTCAAAATATAAATACATACGATTTTAGTAAGCTTTATACAAATCTAGATTTAGTAGATATTAAAGAAGCGTTAGTAAAATTAATTAATCTTATATTCGGAAAAAGATATACATATATATGTTATAATAATAACGCATATCTAAAAAAAACCATCAAGTAAATATAAATATATGGATAAAATTGAATTAATAGATTCCTTAAATATTTTGATAAATCAAAATTATTTAACAGTACGGGCATCTATATTTAGACAAGTAAAAGGTG